>WOAB01000620.1:0-20587 GCA_027886185.1 Rheum nobile
TTTTATAGGGAAATAGCACCCAATACCCCATTTTCATATAGGCTTTGCAAAACTACCCTACCCCTTTGGTTTTTGCAAATCTACCCAAAGACTTTTTTCCCTTGTTTTTTGCAATTATACCCCACAAATAAAAGTTAAATGAAAATCTGACTTTTCCTTTTCTTTCGAAAAGAAATTCTGACATGGCACTATTTTAATGGAAAAAAAAAATGAAACCCCAAATCATTTTGAATTCCAAAATGAAATGTGAAAAATTGCTACAGGTAAAAAAACCCAAATCATTTCCTTTTCCTTTTCTCTCCAGAGGTTTCCTCTTCGCCGGCGGAATCTAGATTTATTTTTTCGGCGAGATTCACCGATTCCGGCGTGAAGCTTTCTCTTCCAGGTTTGTTTGCTTGAAACCCTTCTTCACCGTTCGAGGTAGCTTAAACCCTTCTTCACCGTTCGAGGTAGCTTAATCCCTTCATCGCCGCTTGAGCTCCGAGTAAGGCCCTTGCGATTCCGCTTAAGGCTCTTGCGATTCTGTCGCGATTCCGATTCATCTGCCTCTTCTGTCTATCTCCTTCGAGCCTTGTTGTTCGAGGGTAGGTATGTCAAGTTTTTCAGAGTTCAAGTCATTTAACGCCATTTTAGGGTTGCTTCGTTCTGTTCATTTGGTTTTTAGGGTTGATTCACTGTTGTTTGAGCTGAAATGAAGTGAGGAAGTGAGGTTGAATACAGCGAATTGTATCAACCTGTGAAATCCGTGTTTGTAAAATGAGAATGTCA
Source organism: Rheum nobile (assembly GCA_027886185.1). Classification (NCBI taxonomy): domain Eukaryota; kingdom Viridiplantae; phylum Streptophyta; class Magnoliopsida; order Caryophyllales; family Polygonaceae; genus Rheum; species Rheum nobile. Next base: position 769 of record WOAB01000620.1, read on the forward strand.
GATTATGTTTGTTTTTGTCACAATTGCAGGAATTACCATTGTATGAACATTTCTTGTCAGCGTGATGAAATATTTGTCACATCGTATAGTGTTATTTGTTGAAATGATTAATTTGATTGTCATGAATGTCAGATTATGTTGTGTTTTGAAATTCTAATGTTGTTATTTTCCTGACATTATAGCTCTCTACTCTGCAACTTCCTTGTCTTCTCGTGTGATCTGTACATCTGGGTTATGTTGAGTTGAGTTAGGTGCTTAGAAAAGCTTAAATGTTGATATTTTTTGTTGTTTGTCTATCTCCCCCAGTGCAGCTGAAGTGGTGTAGTTCTTCATATTGAAACGGAGGAGATTAAAATGGGTTAAAAAGGTAAATTTTGGTTAGCTCATTGTGTGTAGTTTTCCATAGTTGACATCCTCGTCATGTTGTGTTTAAGTATAGTTCATTTGTATATATTGCCTTGTATAATTTGTATTTTTTAGGGTCATTTATTGAGATTTGAAGGGAAAAAATTCATCGGCAGAGTCAACCAAAACTGTTGGCGTGAATTGCTGAATCTTATTGAGAAATGCCTCTCCCTTGTGGACTGGCAGAGGATAATAGATGGTCCATTTGGACCTACTGTGAAGATGGTTCGTCGACAAAACTTTTCATGCCAGCTTGTACATTACGTTTTATTCCGTCAAGTAGAAACGAGGAAGTTGTGGGAGACGTGGTATGACATGCAAGGACAGCTGCTGCATTTTCAATGAAGGAATTTGCACTTGTGACGGGGTTATGCTGTCACAGAATGAAAGATAAATGAGCTGAACCCGGATAAAAATGCAGTGAAAGAGTTATTTGATGTACATAATTTGACGTTGGGTGAGCTCGAGTCTTTATTTATGCGTACACAGCGTGATAGCCCTTTGAAATATAAGATGGCGTTATTGATTATATTAGAGGGCGTCATTCTTTGGGGTTGAGAAAAAAAGTTCGCATAAGCACAGGTCATGTCAAATTATTGGCTGATATCGATCGATTCACGAAATTCCCATGGGGCAGGGTTAGCTACATTGAAACTCACCAGGGATTGAGTCAACGGTGAAGAATAGATTGGAAACAGTTGAAACAAGCAGAGACTCAAGTGCAAGGTTGGGTTACAAACTCAAGGGGTTGTCAATGGCCTTTCAGGTAACATGACAGGATGTAATGTATATTGTTTTGAAGTTGGTATTGTAGTTACAATATATTGATGGTTTTGGCTGTTTCAGGTTTGGCTGTTTGAAGCTGTTAAACCAATTGTTTCAAGCGTTTACACATTTGGTGGATAAGGAGGCCTACCCACGCGGTCTACGATGGTCATCAGATTCACAACCTGATGCGACGGCTGTGGAGTCTTTCTTAGGGAAGGCCACATCCCGTTTTATTCCAAATGTGGTGTTGATAGAGGAAGAAGCGGAGGTGGAGGTCTTAAAAGAATGCAAATTTTATGGGGAAGTGAAGGACACTTACTTTGACAAGGCAGTTGAGAATTCGAGCTAAGTAATAAGAGGTCTATCAATGGTAGAAGAAAAGGAAAGAGTGATTCGGACCCTGCCCCTGTTGCGAAGTCCTCAGGCCTGGATGCAAGACAGATGATGTGTGCTATGAAAGAGCTTCATGAGCGTATGATTAATTTGGAAAACCAAGTGATGCAGGATTTAGTGCTATGAATAAAACCTTGGGCATAATGGAACAGATGATCAAGAAGAGGGTATTCAACAACTCAGGTTCAACAAATGATGAACAAGAGGAAGGGGAGGTAAGATAACTGTCAACAATCATTATTAAGTTATGTTTGGAAACTTAGATATATATTTCGTGGAAGCTGAAGCATTTTTACTTGTGTAGAATAGTAATGTCATTTTGAAAAGGCAAATGTCACTTTGTTAAACTTGAGATTGGCAGTTACTTGTATTTGTTGTCAGTTTAAGCCTTTTTTTGACAGACATTATAACAGGAATGGTCATAGTTAGTTAATAGAAAAAGGTAGTTTTATAAGTTGGATGGATGCAATAAAGCTCTGTTTTTGACAATCATTATAGAATGGTGCACTTACTTATTATTCTTTTGAGTTAAATCTAAATTGTAATTTATTGAAGCAGAATGTTGTACATGGTCGTGATGAGGATGTCGAAATGGATAGAATGGGGGTGGGGGGGGGGGGGAGGGGGGTCTGATTCAAATCCCCTACAAGATGACGATGATGAAGGTGCCACTAAAGTCGACAATGGCAATTTAGGATATATGGTTGTTTATCGAGAGCAAAAGATGATGAAGATGGTGCAGTTCAGAGCGATGATGTTGAGGGTGTCAGTAGAAGATGAGGGGGGAAAATGGAGAAACGATGACAAAAGAAGAAGACGATAAGAAAGAAGGAAAGCCAAGTTGCAAGGAAGACTCGTTCAAAAAGAAGAAGGATGATAAAGATGGTGCAGTTCAGAGAGATGATGTTGAGGGTGCAATACAGGATGAGGGGAAAAGTATTTGCAAGGAAGGAAAAGTATTACAAGAAAGACCGCATCAGAAAAGAAGATGGGTGATGAAGATGGCACAGTTCAGAATGAGGCCGAAAAATAAAAAGGGAGGGACAAGAGGAGTTGAGGTATGCATCAATAAATCTTCCTGACAGGATGGTCCCTCAGATCACCAACATGTTATTTATGAAAAATCTTATTTGCAGACGCTAAAACAAGCTGAGGTGGAATGAGAGTCTACCAAAGATCATTGGACTCTCAACAAGAAAAAGCAGCTCAAAAAAAAACAATTGATCATACAACTGGTGAACTGAAGGACCATCCTATCAGGAAGAGAGGACTGTCCAGAGAAGCCGATAATCCCAACGATGCAATGTTTCAACGCCCAAGGATTTTCAAAACATGAATAAATTGCAGCGTTGGTTAGACTCGAAGGAAAGGTTAGGAAGTTGTCCCTCCTGTCTTGATGATATGAACCTGTCTTGAAGATATGAATGCATGTTTGAGGTGTTAATTAAACCATGTTATGATGCAGTGAGGAAATTGTTTCTCCAAGTGGAGAAATCTACAGAGGGAGTTTTTGAGCCATTATTGCAACCAAAGGGGTGGCTGAAATCTAAGTAAGCTCCTTTCAATTTTATATAAATTATCGTGCATGCAACAAATTTCTGGTATGACATATATTTTTGGTTTGTAGCACTTGGACGAATGTATGTATTATCTTGGTTGTTGTGTGCGTGACAAACCAGTGGCAATATTGGACACCTGGTTTCAGCGTAATTGGACAAGGAAATGAATAGATGGTTATCAGATAAGCAAAGTTATGTTGCTGATGGATCTAAGATGAGATACCTACGTGGGGAACTGCCTGCAATTTATGGGAAGGATTGGAAGGATGTGGATCGTATATACCTCCCCTTCAATTTCAAGGACAAACATTGGGTAGCTCTGGAGATACAACTTAGTAAATGGTGTGTCACTGTATACGATCCCGACGTCAATTTGTTCAAATTGTCGGAAGTCCATAGGCTCCTTGCAGAGTTGACATATATTCTTCCTGTCATGATAACACAATATGAGCCTTTGGCAACAATTTATGAAGATAGGCGGGGAAATCCCCTAAATGTGACTCGTGTTCCTACATTGGAGAGAAACAAGAGAGGGTAAGTTGTTTACAAAAATTGTTCATTTGTTTGTGTGAAATTGGTTATAATATCAACAAACCAGCTACATTTTTTACTTGTGTGCATGGGCGATTGTGGCGTCTTCACGATCAAGTACATAGAAATACTAAGTTTCCGGACATCAAAACATCGTGAACGTGGGTGACAAATTTGTGGATGAGTACAGAAAAGGATAGCCGATAGTTTGTTCGATATGAACTGGTTTGACTAGTGAGGATATGTTATTCACTTTCATGTAAGCTTCACTGTAGTTGGGATAGTGCTAGTGTTGTATGATTCCTTGTTGGGTGTTTTCGCTAGAATTGACTTGTATGTTGACAATAACTTGTGTTGAAATTGTTTTGGAAATCTAGCAAAATTGGTTGGTGCATTTTCTGGTTCATAATTCCTGCCAATGTTGTTCATAATTCATGTCAGTGTTGTTTTGGAAATCTAGGGTAATTGCTACTTCGTTGTAGATGCATACTTCGTGTCAGTGTTGTTCATAATTCCTGCCAGTAAAGTTTCTTTGTAATTTGCGTACATATGTTTTTTGTCACATTGTATAATCCTATTGTCGGAAATATTATTTTGTAATATTATTTGTTCATCGATTTGAACCGTTTTAATAATATTTAATTTAGAATAAAAAGCGTAAGACATACACCGATTTACCTTTCTTCGAAGTTTGAATTCTCCCAAAAGCCCCTCCGTGTTTACCTTCCAAAATTCTCTCCACATTTCTTCTTTTTCCTTCCCAAGAAGGCGACTCTGCAAACATCCATCATTGTTATCAGACATTTCTTCTTCCCCAGAAGGCGACTCTTCAACTCCTCCATCTTTCCTCGATTTTTTCTTACTCTTGAAGTCCATCTCCACATTTTCTTACTTACCTCCCTCCTCCATCTTTCTCCATTAACGCGTTACAAAATACCCTAGAAAATGGCTGTGCTTAGAGACCGTTAAGAATCGAGCCCAAAGAAGAGTGGAGAGAAAAGGAAGAGAAAAGAAGACGACAGCCAGGTTCGAAAGAAGAAGAAGCAGGGAGACGAAGTGCAAGGCGAAAGGCTGAAAAACTTCTAACAGTTTCCATAGGAAAAAAGCTGCGAAGGGCAGGTCGAGGCCCAAAAGCGAAACCAGTAGAGGGGAATAAACCCTTAATCTTTAAAGAGGATGTAAGTTGTCTAAATTTTTTGTTTTAGGGCTTAGCGTAATTTTTCAATTGTCTTGTCACCCATCTGAAATGGTTTACTTCTTTATCAGGAGTGTTTTTTTTAGGGTTTTATGTTTTTTATCTGTCGTCTGAGGCTTCTGAAATGGTTCGATTGCGTTTGTTTATGGTTTTTCATTTGGCTTGCAGATTAGGTACAGTTATTTCAGAGGTGAAACTTTCTACGACAGAATTAACATCAACTGAGGTGCACTTTGTTCGTGAGATTGAAAACAAGTTGACACATGTTGGATTGGCAACGGGTTTTGGATGGCCCGTTTGGAAAAGTTTTGAAAATGTTGCAGCAGGTATCATTTTCTTCACAGACATTGCTGCAGTTCTATTTAAGCAACTTGAAACAAAAAGAAGTGGGAGTCTTGGTTATGATGGTGGTAGGAAAAGAGTTGAGGTTTTTCGATTAAGGAGTTCTCTCTCATAACTGGACTGAATTGTGGTGAACTTCCATTGTGGATACTAAAGCAGACAGGCTAGTATGGAGCATTTTTTTGGTAGTCCTGGTGGTCCTAAGACGACCATACAAGATGTTTACAACAGATTTAAAGAACATCGTGAATATGGACAACTACAAAATGAAAATTGCACTGTTGTTGATAGTTGAAGGTCTGTTGCTGGGAGGGATAAGAAGAGGCTAGTGAAGCCGCTGCATGTTAGGCTGTTGGAGAATATGGATTACTTTTGGGATTATCCATGGATAAGGGTTGCTTATGAAGAGCTTCACAAGTCATTGACCCACAACATTGGCCAAAAGGATGCAAACAGTAGAGAAGGCAAAGCTACTCTCCGACACACCAAGAATTCCATATTCCATTCAAGGCATGCCAGTTGTGTTCCAGGTAGTTTATTACTTCAATAGTAGTATACTTTATGCTATACTATGACAGGATATTTGAGTATTGGTGACAGGATCGTGGTGAATATGTAGGAAGTTTTTCTTGTTTGATTGACACTACATAGTAGTATTCCAACATACTTTTATTTGCATTCCAGATTGTTTTAGGGTGACCTGATCTAAATTTGTAATGGTTGAAATATGAATTACTGAATGTGTTTTATTTGCAGCATAGTAGTATACTTTATGCTATACTATGACAGGATATTTGGTACTGGGTGACAGGATCGTGGTGAATATGCAGGAAGTTTTTCTTGTTTGATTGACACTACATAGTAGTTTTCCAACATACTTTTATTTGCATTCCAGATTGTTTTAGGGTGACCTGATCTAAATTTGTAATGGTTGAAATATGAATTACTGAATATGTTGTATTTGCAACATAGTAGTATACTTTATGCTATACTATGACAGGATATTTGAGTACTGGGTGACAGGATCGTGGTGAATATACAGGAATGTTTTTCTTGTTTGATTGACACTACATAGTAGTATTCCAACATACTTTTATTTGCATTCCAGATTGTTTTAGGGTGACCTGATCTAAATTGTAATGGTTGAAAATGAATTACTGAATGTGTTTATTTGCAGCATAGTAGTATACTTTATGCTATACTATGACAATATATTTGAGTACTGGGTGACAGGATCGTGGTGAATATGCAGGAAGTTTTTCTTGTTTGATTGACACTACATAGTAGTATTCCAACATACTTTTATTTTGCATTCCAGATTGTTTTAGGGTGACCTGATCTAAATTTGTAATGGTTGAAATATGAATTACTGAATGTGTTTTATTTACAGCATAGTAGTATACTTTATGCTATACTATGACAGGATATTTGAGTACCTGGGTGACATGATCGTGGTGAATATGCAGGAAGTTTTTCTTGTTTTGATTGACACTACATAGTAGTATTCCAACATACTTTTATTTGCATTCCAGATTGTTTTAGGGTGACCTGATCTAAATTTGTAATGGTTTGAAATATGAGTTACTGAATGTGTTTTATTTGCAGCATAGTAGTATACTTTATGCTATACTATGACAGGATATTTGAGTACAGGGCGATGGATAATGGTGAATATGCAGGAAGTTTTTCTTGTTTGATTGACACTACATAGTAGTATTCCAACATACTTTTATTTGCATTCCAGATTGTTTTATGATGACCTGATCTAAATTATAGGGTGACAGGATAAAATGAAATAATGTATCTTAACTTTGCTAATTCTCAAACGCCTTGTTATTGTAGATATGGGTATGGGAAGCTGTGCCAACATTTGGTCTCCAATTTGCATCAAAGTTGAGTGAATCTGCAATGCCTCGAGGTCTTCATTGGTTTTCAGATGACGCCCCTGAACATGGAGTGTTGGAGTTGTCTTGGCTGATCCTACACATGTGGTTAAGCCCATTCTTATTCCCGATGAGGATAGGGTGGATAAGTTGTCCGACTGCTACCTATGTTGTTGAATTTGATGACCCGCATTTTGATAAAATTGTGAAGGAAGCAATGAAGGGTTTGAAAAAGAAGGGGAAGCAAGGGAAAAAGATGGAGCGAGCTCGAGTAATGCATCTGTGCAGTCATCAGAGGTGATAAGTCAATGTTCAGAATGATGAAGAGGTTGGAAAAAGGAGTGCTTGATAGGATGAGAAGGCTGGAAAAGTGGGTATCAAAGGAGGAGGAGGTGCCTAAAGCTCAAGGAGTATGGGAAATCAAAGAATTATTCGAATGAGGATGAATCCTATGGTAAGTCCTGCTGAGGAAGAGGATGAAGTTTATAAGGATGATGAGGTGGAGGATAAGGAGGTTGAGGGTGTTTTATCTGAGAGTGATGAGGTTGAGAGGGATGAGGTTGAGAGTAAGGATGATGATGATGATGATGATGATGATGATGATGATGATGATGATGATGATGATGATGATGATGATGAGGATGATGAATCTGGTGATATGATGAGGCTAATCACAATGAAGAACTTCGGCAGGGTGGTGACAACCGAAGGAGGATGACAAGTAGATATTTCTGATGAGGAGGAAGTTTCTGATGAGGATAATGAGACTGATGGTGAGGACGTTAAGGAGGCTGTGGTGAGGAAGGCTGCGACTGGAGAAGGTGGAGAAGGTAGAGGCTGAGGTTCAGGAGGCTGCGGTGGAGAGGTAAAGGCTGAAGGAAAAGAGGTATGAAAATTAATCAAATTTTCATCACTACTATGACATTATTATTTGTACGAATTGACAAGATTTCTAGTGTGTGAGTTTTTATGTTTTACAAGAAAAGGCTGGCATGGTGACATGATTTGTACGCATGCATGACATGGTTATTATGATTGCAGGATTTGATAATTCCATTGAGGCTAACAATGATGTTGAGGGTGCGTATGGTTGTTATGGCCCTTGTCAAAGACATAAATGAAAAGGCTGGTGTTGGTGAAAAGGACCAGGAGCAGGATTTTACTAACGACAATTGAAGGAGCATCGGAGGCTACCCAAGCTGAGGTAGAGGAAAGAGAGGAACCTCTTTCAGTGCTAGCCTCTGTGGTTGCTGCATGCCAGAAGGCGAAACCCAGAAATAAACGAGAGCAGCATCTCCAACCGAGGAGGTGTTCATTCCTAGTCATATGGTGAGCCATCCGCTAAAAAACTAACACCTTACACAGATGAGAAAAAGGGGAAAATTGTGAAGAAGATAACCAAGAATTCATAGGTGAAGGAGATGACTGCTTTGCTGGAATGGGATGAATGATGAAAGGTTAGTATCTCATGGATTTAATAATGTTCAACTATCTTTCATGGATTGAATTACGCCTTCTTTGTTTTCAGCTCTAAGCCAATAGTTGGACTGTGTGGTGAAGAGATGGACAAGGACTGGTTTGGCCTACTACTGGAACCAAAACCTTGGCTGGAAGATGGTGTAAGCTATTTAATTATGATGTCAACTTAGTTTACTGTTGGGATTTATTGCAATGCCTGATAGGATGAATTATATTTTTTGAAGCAAATCGATGAAGTTTGTTGTTATATCCGTAAGGCGCTTTTGGAGTCCGAAGTTAAAGCAAGGCCACAATATTGGACGTTTTTTGGACTGCTGATTATACAGATGCATATAGAGACTATATAAAAAATGACTGCGCTGTTCCACCTGCATCTGAACGTGCACTCGCATACTTTAGGGGAGATCGCCTAAACCTTATGGGTCCAGTTGGGATGATCTGGACTTCATTTATTTCCCCCTCAACCATCGATAACAATCATTGGGTGGCTGTTGAGATCGATCTGCAGCAATGGCAGGCAAATGTATATGATTGTAATGTGGATTTGAACCCTAACTTGGCCATAGAGAACTGGGGTGCATGGGATTTGTCGGTTTCTTCCTCACTTCATGACACAGTACCCCCCGCTTGCCAAGAAATTTGAACATCGGGGTACTCAAGAGATTAAATTTGAGGAGATTCAAGGACTGAAGCAGAACAAGGGTGGGTAAGTCGAAATATCAATCCCCTTACGAAATTTATTACATACTTCAGCTGAGTAACAAAGTGCATATTGTGTTCGTAGTCATGATTGTGGGATATACACTCTGAAAACACATGGAGTTGTTAAGTGCTGGTTGGAAAAATCTGGACGTTGTGGCAGACAAATTTATTGACTGCTTCAGGAGCAACATGGCTCAGAACGTGTTTGACGGGGTCTGGAGGTCGAGCCTAACGAAGTGCATCGTTTAGATTACATGCAATGTTATTTGGATATTGGATTACATACAATGTTATGACTACTTCAACTTGTTAGATTGCATACCAACTGTTTCTGTATCCTGTCAATCTTGTCAACCGTCATGATATTATCATTAAACTGCCCCCCCAACGCCATGACTGACAATAAAAAATTAGTCAACCGTCATGAAATATCATTAACTGCCCACAAACTTCCGTCAATCAGTGACAGATATTAACCCAATTAATTAAATTAAGCCCCTCATAAATGTAACCCTAACCGCCACCAACCCAAAAACCTCTTTATATACCCCCTCATACGAAACCATATTTCCTCATCCACAATCCGCTCCAAAACTTCTTCCACTTCCTCACCCTAAAAACTCTAATTTCCCTTCTCTTGTTTCGGTTGTTTCCATGGCTTATGAGCCTAACGACTATGCATGGGGCCTTAATGATCACATGGTTTTACACAACTGTCCTATACCGGTGGGAGACTCATCCCTTCAAAGGGACAAAATGCCAGGATTTCAAGCCATGTCTACCAAGGCGGGAGGACCCAAAACTGGAGGCCCTCGGCTGATATAGTACAAGATATCCATTGGTTGCTCAACCAACTGTTTCATTTTAACGATTACGAACAGGACGCCGCTTACTTCTTCGATGTTTGTGCCCCCCATGGCGGGCCTCGTACCTTGAGGGCCTTACAGCGCCGCGGAGACGCCGTCGCCCTTGCCGCCCAAGGTAGATCCGTTGCCTTCATAAACATGAATCATCTGTCTCCTCCGCACATATTTAGTATCTGATAAAGTAATCCGAGGTTATGAAGTCTGTTGTTTATGATAGGTATGTCAAGTAGGAGAAGGATAATGTCATATAGTGACTATATATAGTCAGTAGGTTATTGGTATAGTATGTTATGGTAATGTCGCATGAATTAATATGTTATGTCAAGTAGGAAGATGATAATATCATATTATGTAATTCTATTTTATATAATATAGTATTTTATGGTAATGTCTTATTATGTAATTCTGTTTTTCCTGTGTATTATTCAGATACCACTCATGTCGGTCTGTTGGTTATTTGAAGTCATGATAAATATGGAAGAATAATAAGTGGGAAGAAGTGTTAGGTACAGAATGGAGTGAAAGTTCTTTCATATAATATAACAAAAGTAGTCAATATTGACAATGTCGGGATATATATATATATATATATATATATATATATATATAACGATGACAGGATAATATACATTAACATATGGATGCATATTAACAAAATATATACCATTTATACGAAAAGTAATATGAGTGGTAAGAGATCCTTCATCCATGTGGAAACTCTTACTACATATATTAACAAATAGTAACACAATTAACGGCATCATGGGCCGGCTGAGGGTTAGGACAGTTTCGTGAGTTATGGCCGACAGCACCACAACTTCCACACCTTCTCCTCGGGCCCCTGTATTCTCCCCGTGACGGGATCCCTTTCTTCCTTGGTCTTCCGGATTTCCTCCTAACAAACGGGGGCAAAACATGCTCTATTCAAGACCGTGTCAGGAACTTCCCAACGCTCAAATGCAGGAACCGGATATATAGTTTTCTTGTACACTTCCTTTCACATTTCAGCAGTAAAGAAAGGATGAACAAAAGTGACAGGATCCACACCACAATCCTTCGCGGCCGCTATAGCATGCGCACAGGGAATTGGTCAACTTGGAAGACGTTGCAATAGCAGGTTCGAGCATGCAGATTTACCAAGAGTGTAGTTCCATTGGCATGCACTTGAAACATTGATTTAGCCTACTCACAACCATTGTCAACGATTTCAAATAATTACTTCTAGCTCAGTACAAATTGTCGGGGTCAGAATATCCACATGTCCCTCTCCCTTAAATCGTCTGTCACAAAACCCAATTACTCATGACATTCAGTATACCATCAAGCAACCCAATCAACGACATTAGACGCGGGCCCAGTAAGCGACTATTCACGGATTCTGCGTTATTGGACGTCATAATGTTGAATCTGTTTGCGGGCATATGCGACCTTGTCCACGCTTCAAATCCAACACCCCTGAGGTACGTACCGACTGTAGGAGACTGGTTGCAAAGTCTTGGCAAATTCACGATTAAAGTCATGTTTGGTGTACGCTTGATTTGCCTTTGGTACAGAATCCACAAGTCATTTCTTTTAAACCTCGTCTTCACGTTACCCCATAGGTGAAGTGTTGCAACAACCATGCTTTGCGAAGATATAGCGCTCTCTAAAACCTTTGTATAGACTTCCATGACGGTCAGACACAAATACGAGGTCAATGATCGTCGGCAACAACAGAGCGTAGGTGTCGAAGAAATACGACCTGAACTATCATTCTCCTGTCAACAACAGCAAAAGCCACTGGATATATTTGTCTGTTTCCGGGCTGTGCACTACAACTAGAAGTGTGCCTCTGTACTTTGATCCTATATGGGTACCATCCACAGTTATGGACCTGCAGTAGTTTTCAATCAGCTCTACAATGTCATGTATCGATTTGACAATAGAATCGGGGAACGGTGACAAGATGGAAATATACCTTTCTTAAAACTGCATTCCATTGCGCCAAGCACCCAAGCTGATGAAACAATACTTGAATCGATGATTAGAGGTCTACTTCAACATGTGTGATTGTCATGTATTCATCCTTTTGAGCATGTACAATGTATCCATGAATCCTATTGTAGCTTTCTTCAGCTGTGCCTCTTATCCTGTCAATGGCGGTTAAACGTGCTCGGTTTGCCTTGTCGTAACCAACTGCCACTCCCATTTTTCTTCATGATGTCTTGAATTTCGGCAGCACGAGGTCCGAGACATGTACCGCGTCTGTGTTAAATCTGTAACAGGATTGTATATGTAACATGCTAAGGTTAGTTCATATACATGCTCATATATGATCGTACTGACAGGATTGTTTACTTACATTGAAATAATATGGTCAACAATTACCGCTTGAACTTGCATGTCTGTGGTAATTATGCTTTAGCTTCATGCCACTGTATGTTGTGCCACAATACTTCCTTACTTGAAACAATCCTGTGCTGCCAAGAGCGACCCCACGACAAAAAAAAAATGTGCAACTAGGATCAATGCACCTTACCACATATAACTTCTTAGTCAGACTTATGGACGTACATCTAGAAGCGACCTCTGTAATGCCATCAAGGATAAACGATCCTTAAGATCCTTCTTGCAATTGAAATGCTCTCTAACTTTTATTTCCAAATTTATTGCCGTGGCACCCCATTCTCCTCCATTGGCTCATCCAATTGCCTTTTACACAACTGTTTGCTACGATAGTACTCGGCTTCAATCTGTTGTAGAACTTCCTCATCAATGTCTATGAATAAGTTTTCGACTTCATTAGTGTCATCCAACAATGTCCCTTCTTCAACATCCTCCTCAACATCATCCTCAAACTCATCCTCAAGGTCATCCCAATCAAAATCTCGCCCAACGTCTTCCCCATAATCACTCCCATCAGTTTCCGAGTCTGCCTCAGATTGGCTCACCAAGTCAACTATTTGTACTTCCCCATTGTTTACACGACAAATTTTTGGTTTAAGTTCATACATGTCACAATCAACGATATCCCGTAAAGCTTCAGTGGGATAATTGTCGCTTACCATATTGCTCTTGTCGGATTTGGTACGATCAGTGACAGGATGGCGACCTACCACAGCCTCGGGCTCTGCCTCTTGAGTTTGTGTTAACGGTGGCGGAGTCAGACACGCTGTTATGTCCTCTTCATCACTTCTACTTGGATGGCAACCTACCACAACCTCTGGCTCTTTGTTTCCCTTCTTTTTCATACTCGCATATAACTCGATAGGCCAAATGTTATCGTGCGAGTGTGCGTTCAAAAACTTCAACGCACCAAGGTCCTCGTCATCTTTGACATCGATTGGTTGTGCCAGTGGTTTCCACGGTGACAGATATTTTATCTCCATTTCATCTATCTCGTCAATGCATTTAATCTTCTCAGCTAACTTTTTCCTGAGATTTGAGTAATTCATATCTGCATACAAAAGAAGTCCTGTTGTCGTTGTGATCCCATCAAAAACCCACTTGTTTCCCTTACATGTCCATTCACCACCTGTTTTCAGAGTCAAGTAGTATGATGTTGAACCTGTTACACGAAGAAAAAGCAAACACAAGTTCAATAGTTTATTAGGGCCAAACGGGGACCCCCGAATGATAATGCCCTAACACCGACATTAAAGGGTAAGCAAGACCACAAAAGAATTTACTGTAAAGAAGAATAGGAATAAGAACGTGAAAGTCAGAACTCACCCATTATTAAACTTCTTCTATTCCAAAGACATTGAAGACGCTGCACAATCTATTTTGAAGCTTTGTGGATTTAAGGTCTTGGGGTGTTACGGAAGTTTTGTGCAGGTTTACAGGTTGGGTTATGCTTGGATAACAATCCCTAACACGTGGGTAAAGGGGTAGAAATTGGAGGGAAATTTTAGAGGGAAAACAGAGGTTTTCCCTCTAAGTGTGTACTACATTTTCAGAGGTCATATCAGGTGAATAGTTATGAAGCAATATTGAACAAAAAAAGCTAAATAATCTCAGCGGGGACCGCCGACCATTCCTTCTCATTTTGCCTCAACAATCCCTAAACCCTCTCTGCGCCGAACTTGAAGGTAACCCTCTTTGTTTATTGTGTGGTTTTCACACTGGATCAGTAAGCAAGCACGTATCACTTCTTTTTTGCTGGAAATCTTTCTTTGTTTCTGCAGTACTCGAGTACAATGTCATCCAGCGACACCTCAAGTTATCAAAGCGGGGACCCCCGCAAATATGAACATCCACCTTCATCTCCTACACCTTCTCAATTAGAGGAGAAGTTGCAAGAAGAGTTAGACATGTTGCTAACGAATAGCCCACGTTCCAACATGTTGGGTGAAATAATCACACGCCTACGTACTGAGATACATGAACTTGGACAGAGAATCATGGAACTCAATACAACTGAGATGCAATTCGATCATGCAATTTGGCGACTAAATGCAAGGGTGGCAGAACTTGAAGCTGAAAACAAGGCACTACACTCCCAGGCAAACTTCAGAAACCATGTAATAGTTCCTATTTCTGCGTTTGGTGCTGGTGTGATTCTAGGGATTAGTGCTTTCAGCATTTGTAATCGAGCATGTAGGCATGGTTGAGGATGAATTGACTATGAAGTATGTACCTCATGACTTTGGTTTTTTATGTAAGAGGATGAATTTTATTTTCGAATAGTTTTAGAAAGCATGGTTGATTCTACATGTGAGATTGCCAAAATATTAATGTCGACACTACACACACCGACAATTACCTTACTAGAATAGTTGTCAACTGGATACTATCATTACATTCCTACAATATTGTAGCGTGGGCTACCATTACATGTCTACAAAAAGGATAGTTGTCAACTGGATGCTATCATTACATTACTAGAATCACAACTACCTACTCACAACCTCCTCATGCACGAGGAATGCACAGCCTTCATAGGCGCTATTTAAAACACAATCCTTTAGGATTTCTTGCCAGTGCCAATCCTGTCAAAGACCAAAAACACGGTAGTTAATCAACCTTGTTAATCCTGTCAATGACCAACAACAATGACCAACTCTTAGGATTTTTTTACCGGGAATTACCTTTTCTAAAATATAAGGGTTTCCAACTATAATAAGCAATGATCGGGCACGAGTCAGGGCAAAATTTAACCTCTTCGGGTTGCTCATATATCCCATGCGGAAAGTCTTGTCATATTCATCGTGGTTAGCGGTCGATCTGACGGTTGACAGGATGATCACTTCCTTTTCTTCACCCAGAAACTGCTCAACCCCGCCAATCTCAATATCCCTCATACGTAGAGACATGAGAGCCTTCCTTATCTTTAGTACTTGTTGTGGGAAAGGGGTAATAATCCCGATGTCTTGCTCAGGCACATTCCTTCTTATCAGCCTCTGTACGAGCTCAACCACCTTGCTAGCTTCAATCCTATTAAACCATGATGGGCTGCCCTTTTCCCTCTCATCAAAGCCTTGGATGCCACAGAACATGAAAGGGAAGTTCCTATTGGGAAGCATATCAGCCCAAGGTAAGAAACATGTCTTACTATCTTCTCGATATGGCCTCAATGCTCCACTATAAAATAGTCTTGAAGGAACATTGACAATAGCAGGGTGGCTCCGGTAATTGTTCAACAACATTGTGACATAATTACGATCCCCTGATCTGTAAACTTCAAAGTCCAACAACCTCTCTAGAAAAGATCTTCCCAAACCATAAGCCTCAGCTTGCTTTGAATAAATATCAGGCCCAAGTTGTTTGGGATCACCACAAAGAACAATAACTGTGTTCTTTTCTATGAGGGTTGATATGGGGATCATTGTCTCTGGCTCTGAAACTTGGCTTGCATCATCTAAGATGATGTGGGAGAAGTGGCCACGGTTAACCCTTTCAGCATGATAGAGGTAAGATGCACTCGTGTATGTCGTTATTATTATCTTGTACATGCGGAGTGCATCTCGAGAAGGGCAAGTGAAGAAACCAGCACTGTAGGTGCAGAACCTCAACAATGAAGCGTTTATTTTTTGTAAGGGACGATGTGTGGCATTCAACCTATAAATATCTTCCTCCCTAAGTGAAGGACACTCACCAAGGATTTTCTCTAATATGTGATCTGCCGCGCAATTTGAATAAGCACATACCAGTATATGAGAATCACGTCTAGTTGTATAGAGTTGTAGGATCACCTCCACCAGTGTTTTTGTCTTTCCTGTTCCCGGGGGTCCATAAATCACATAAGGAGCTCCTCCTCTGCAGCCTAAAATTAAGCGAACAACATTTTTTTGGTCCTCATCAAGATGAAGTGAGATAGGCACAAAATTGTTGGTTGTAATCCTCCGTTTTGACTGATACTCATGGGGAAAGAGGAAGTTTTCATGTAATGCCTCTGCAGATAGAATGGCTTCATGAAGCTTACGGAAATTTGTCCCGTTGAACACAAAACAGATTTCATACGCATTGCTATCTATATGCCTTTGGTAAAATTCATCATTAAATTGCAATAATAATTCATCAGCCTCAACACGGTCGATCAAGCCCTGTTCAAAGAACATTAGCAAGTTCAACATGAGAACATAACATTGACAACGATAATTCGTGCAATTTCATAATTCATACCGACAATAGTATATTACACTTTGACAAAAAACATAAGATACCTAACATTATTAACATACCTGATGGACAGAATATTCTCCATAAACATTCACCACATCTCCACTGACAACTGAGGGCCTTCTTTCACCTACTCCTGGCACTTTAAGTGCTACAAGCCTGACATTATACCTTTGTCTCAAAGTAACAAACTTCATATTATAAGCTTTGACATACTCCTGTAAACAAATATAAAAAAAATTCATTCAACAACTTGGTACTACGACAGAACGATGCCATTTAGCTATCCCCTCAGTCCCCCAACCCCCATACATAGAAAACATAACACTTACCATAATCAGAAGTTCCTCCATCCCTAACAACTCATTGAAATACGACACATAATTTTCCTCTGTTAAGCCTTGTAAGACCACTTCAGGGATTTCCTCAAACTCTATCGCTTTCCTGATCTGTGTTGGTATGTTATATGGTCTCTGAGGTGCCAAAGCTTTGGATACCTCATCTTCAGCCAAGAGGAAGACAAGTCGTTCAATAATCCCCTGATCAGTTTGGATATGCAGTATAGATGTGAAAAGGCCAATCTCCTTGGGCACACAAGACATCCATATAGTCAAGCTACCATGTGGGTTCAAATTTCGTTCCTCCATATCAAAACAAGGGACAAAATCTTCCTCGGGTATGTCATCTGGCTGGCCAGATGGAGGTTTCATCAATGACAACACAAATGAATCTTCAGGATTTGAAGCATAAATCTTCACACCCCAAAGTAAAATATATTCATCTGTGGTGTTTTCTATGGTGAATGACGCCACGGCAACCTCGTTCACAGGAACCGATTGAGGCTTTCCTCCAGCGAATGGAAACGGCACAGACACCATGACAGGACCCTCCTCAGTTGGCGATGATGTTGTGACTGAAGGAACATCGATGAAGCCAACCTCTCCCTTGTCTCCAATGGTGGAGTATTCATCGTCCATACCTATTTGCCACTCAATTAAAATCCAACAGAAATTTGTGAGTCCACAGGAAAAGAACACAACCACACGAGCTGCTCTAAGGAGAGGAAAGAGATGAAGAGTAGAAAGAGATGGGTAAACAACACACACTCCAATGAGATGGGGTAGATGAAGTGCCATTACTATCTCCATAAAGTAAGATCTCTGCGAAGTAAATCAGTCTGAATACGGTCACATTTGTCAATCATACATTATTACACTGTGAAAATAGTATAAATAGTATGTCACAATAACAATTTAAAATGTCACGCTTTGGAAATCACCAGCACTACAAGTGCCTCCTCTGTACCTAAAAATACTCAAACATGGAGCATTTTCTAATTAAGATATCTTTAAAGTAGATTGGTGAGATGAAGTGCAATTAATATCTATGTAAAGTAAAATTGTCAAAGAAGCAGAGCATCAGGAACGGGAGATCTAATTAAGACATCTTGTATTTAGATGAACTATCCAGCTTCTGAGAACAACTATTCAGCCAGATGTCACACGTCCTACCCAAATTAGGCAATAGACAAGCATGTAATATAGTCTAATGACTAAAAACTTTTAGTTATTAATTATGACATTATTCTGTGATATTTGGTATGACATATATCCAATTTAAACGGTGTAGTTATGACATTTTTATTACTAAGTATGACAATTGTTTTACTAAGTCCGACAAGATCTGTCTATTATAGCAGGAAAAAAACCTTGTCAATATAACTACCAGTTCATCCAGACTAGAATCATTTCTTTACTTCAGAAAATTACCACTTCATCTCTTCACTTGGGTTTTACATTTGCTCCCTTCTGAATATTTGCTTTTACATAATTTAGCCCTACCCCTAACCTGGAAAACTGCTTCTGAAACAATCTGCTGAGTTCAACAGTTCTTCGGGTTCATATGCTGAGGTTCAACCCTTCTCTCGCCCATCGCCATTCCTTTTTAACAGTTGCACAGTTCACCATGGAGATACATCGTCATTCCTGTTTACATCGCCATGGAGATACATCGCCATTCCTTTTAAACTCTAGCACAGTTCGCCATGGAAAAAAATTGTGAATATAACTACCTACCAGTTCATCGCATCTTGTTTAACAGTTACAAGGACGTGTGCAGAATGGAAGGGAGAGGGAGGGGAGGGAGGATGGGTTTCATGTTCGGCCGGCGGGATGGATGAAGCCGGGATGGGCGGAAAGTGGGCGGGAGAGATGAAGAAGGGGGCGGGAAATATTTTGGGTTTTAGAGGGAAATTGCAAAAATTATTATTTTACTATTTTGGGCTTTTGTTTCCTTTTTCTTTTCATATTTTTTTTATTTTACTTATTTCTGAATTAAAAGAAAAACTTTAATATTTTGCAAAAATACCCCATTTGAGTATATATGTAAAAAAAAAGTCAAATGATATATATACAACTCACTAATCATTTGGGATATATATGCAAATCCGTTGTTCATTCTTGGGGTGTCACGGCGCAAACGATATTCTACTTTAGTTTAGCATTATACTAGATTAAAGACACCACTATTTCAATCTGTACCGTGCTGAAAACAGAGCAAACAAAAGCGAGAGAGACACAGAGATCGGAAAATGGTGGATGGGGGGGCCGGTGTTGATAGCGGTGATTCTGTTCATAGTTTGACGCCGGGGTTCTGATTCAGATACCCCGGAGGAACCGAGTTGTTGAGTTCGGGAATATGCAGACGAGTGGGGCCTCCATTCTCGTCCACACCATCGTCTACTTTGGTCTCCTCACCATCTTCCTCGTCGTCGTCGGCGTCCACATCTCACACCGGCTAGCTCCATCCAATCTCTTTCTAATCCAATTCAATTTTTTTTTATTCTCCTCTCTGCCTCTTGTTTCTAATCGATATAATAAATTGCTCTATGGATCGGGAAAATAAAAGTGCATGCCAATCGAAGTTGGATCTCACTGTGTTTGATTGTATATATGCATTGATTAATAAGTTTACAGAAGCTGTTTGCAAAAATAGCGTGGGATTTGATTAGCCTGTGTGATATAGGTTATGTTAAAACGGGATGTTACGGTAAAATAGATGTAGTAATTAGGATTGTTGGATGGAAAAAATTGATGA
>WOAB01000621.1:0-22710 GCA_027886185.1 Rheum nobile
GTTGGCTGTTTGAAGCTGTTAACCCAATTGTTTCACGTGTTGCACATTTGTGGATAAGGAGGCCTACCCACGCGGTCTAACGATGGTCATCAGATCACAACCTGATGCGACGGCTGTGGATCTTTCTTAGGGAAGCCACATCCCGTTTTATTCCAATGTGGTGTTGATAGAGGAAGAAGCTGAGGTGGAGGTCTTAAAAGAATGCAAATTTTATGGGGAAGTGAACACTTACTTTGACAAGGCAGTTGAGAAATTCGAGCTAAGTAATAAGAGGTCTATCAATGGTAGAAGAAAAGGAAAGAGTGATTCGGACCCTGCCCCTGTTGCGAAGTCCTCAGGCCTGGATGCAAGACAGATGATGTGTGCTATGAAAGAGCTTCATGAGCGTATGATTATTTGGAAAACCAAGTGGATGCAGGATTTAGTGCTATGAATAAAACCTTGGGCATAATGGAACAGATGATCAAGAAGAGGGTATTCAACAACTCAGGTTCAACAAATGATGAACAAGAGGAAGGGGAGGTAAGATAACTGTCAACAATCATTATTAAGTTATGTTTGGAAACTTAGATATATATTTCGTGGAAGCTGAAGCATTTTACTTGTGTAGAATAGTAATGTCATTTTGAAAAGGCAAAATGTCACTTTGTTAAACTGAGATTGGCAGTTACTTGTATTTGTTGTCAGTTTAAGCCTTTTTTTGACAGACATTATAACAGGAATGTCATAGGTTAGTTAATAGAAAAAGGTAGTTTTATAAGTTGGATGGATGCATAAAGCTCTGTTTTTGACAATCATTATAGAATGGTGCACTTACTTATTATTCTTTGAGTTAAATCTAAATTGTAATTTATTGAAGCAGAATGTTGTACATGTCGTGATGAGGATGTCGAAATGGATAGAATGGGGGGGGGGGGGAGGGGGTCTGATTCAAATCCCCTACAAGATGACGATGATGAAGGTGCCACTAAAGTCGACAATGGCAATTTAGGATATATGGTTGTTTATCGAGAGCAAAAGGATGATGAAGATGGTGCAGTTCAGAGCGATGATGTTGAGGGTGCAGTAGAAGATGAGGTGGAAAATGGAGAAACGATGACAAAAGAAGAAGACGATAAGAAAGAAGGAAAGCAAGTTGCAAGGAAGACTCGTTCAAAAAAGAAGAAGGATGATAAAGATGGTGCAGTTCAGAGAGATGATGTTGAGGGTGCAATACAGGATGAGGGGAAAAGTATTTGCAAGGAAGGAAAAGTATTTACAAGAAAGACTCGCTCAGAAAAGAAGATGGGTGATGAAGATGGCACAGTTCAGAATGAGGCGAAAAATAAAAAAGGGAGGACAAGAGGAGTTGAGGTATGCATCAATAATCTTCCTGACAGGATGGTCCCTCAGATCACCAACATGTTATTTATGAAAAATCTTATTTGCAGACGCTAAAACAAGCTGAGGTGGAATGAGAGTCTACCAAAGAATCAATTGGACTCTCAACAAGAAAAAGCAGCTCAAAAAAAACAATTGATCATACAACTGGTGAACTGAAGGACCATCCTATCAGGAAGAGAGGACTGTCCAGAGAAGCCGATAATCCCAAACGATGCAATGTTTCAACGCCCAAAGGATTTTCAAACATGAATAAATTGCAGCGTTGGTTAGACTCGAAGGAAAGGTTAGGAAGTTGTCCCTCCTGTCTTGATGATATGAACCTGTCTTGAAGATATGAATGCATGTTTGAGGTGTTAATTAAACCATGTTATGATGCAGTGAGGAAATTGTTTCTCCAAGTGGAGAAAATCTACAGAGGGAGTTTTTTGAGCCATTATTGCAACCAAAGGGGTGGCTGAAATCTAAGGTAAGCTCCTTTCAATTTTATATAAATTATCGTGGCATGCAACAAATTTCTGGTATGACATATATTTTTGGTTTGTAGCACTTGGACGAATGTATGTATTATCTTGGTTGTTGTGTGCGTGACAAACCAGTGGCAATATTGGACACCTGGTTTCAGCGTAATTTGGACAAGGAAATGAATAGATGGTTATCAGATAAGCAAAGTTATGTTGCTGATGGATCTAAGATGAGATACCTACGTGGGGAACTGCCTGCAATTTATGGGAAGGATTGGAAGGATGTGGATCGTATATACCTCCCCTTCAATTTCAAGGACAAACATTGGGTAGCTCTGGAGATACAACTTAGTAAATGGTGTGTCACTGTATACGATCCCGACGTCAATTTGTTCAAATTGTCGGAAGTCCATAGGCTCCTTGCAGAGTTGACATATATTCTTCCTGTCATGATAACACAATATGAGCCTTTGGCAACAATTTATGAAGATAGGCGGGGAAATCCCCTAAATGTGACTCGTGTTCCTACATTGGAGAGAAACAAGAGAGGGTAAGTTGTTTACAAAAATTGTTCATTTGTTTGTGTGAAATTGGTTATAATATCAACAAACCAGCTACATTTTTTACTTGTGTGCATGGGCGATTGTGGCGTCTTCACGATCAAGTACATAGAAATACTAAGTTCCGGACATCAAAACATCGTGAACGTGGGTGACAAATTTGTGGATGAGTACAGAAAAAGGATAGCCGATAGTTTGTTCGATATGAACTGGTTTGACTAGTGGAGGATATGTTATTCACTTTCATGTAAGCTTCACTGTAGTTGGGATAGTGCTAGTGTTGTATGATTCCTTGTTGGGTGGTTTTCGCTAGAATTGACTTGTATTGTTGACAATAACTTGTGTTGAAATTGTTTTGGAAATCTAGCAAAATTGGTTGGTGCATTTCTGGTTCATAATTCCTGCCAATGTTGTTCATAATTCATGTCAGTGTTGTTTTGGAAATCTAGGGTAATTGCTACTTCGTTGTAGATGCATACTTCGTGTCAGTGTTGTTCATAATTCCTGCCAGTAAAGTTTCTTTGTAATTTGCGTACATATGTTTTTTGTCACATTGTATAATCCTATTGTCGGAAATATTATTTTGTAATATTATTTGTTCATCGATTTGACCGTTTTAATAATATTTAATTTAGAATAAAAAGCGTAAGACATACACCGATTTACCTTTCTTCGAAGTTTGAATTCTCCCAAAAGCCCCTCCGTGTTTACCTTCCAAAATTCTCTCCACATTTCTTCTTTTTCCTTCCCAAGAAGGCGACTCTGCAAACATCCATCATTGTTATCAGACATTTTCTTCTTCCCCAGAAGGCGACTCTTCAACTCCTCCATCTTTCTCGATTTTTTCTTACTCTTGAAGTCCATCTCCACATTTTCTTACTTACTCCCTCCTCCATCTTTCTCCATTAACGCGTTACAAAATAACCCTAGAAAATGGCTGTGCTTAGAGACCGTAAAGAATCGAGCCCAAAGAAGAGTGGAGAGAAAAGGAAGAGAAAAGAAGACGACAGCCAGGTTCGAAAGAAGAAGAAGCAGGGAGACGAAGTGCAGGCGAAAGGCGGAAAAACTTCTAACAGTTCCATAGGGAAAAAAGCTGCGAAGGGCAGGTCGAGGCCAAAAGCGAAACCAGTAGAGGGGAATAAACCCTTAATCTTTAAAGAGGATGTAAGTTGTCTAAATTTTTTTGTTTAGGGCTTAGCGTAATTTTTCAATTGTCTTGTCACCCATCTGAAATGGTTTACTTCTTTATCAGGAGTGTTTTTTTAGGGTTTTATGTTTTTTTATCTGTCGTCTGAGGCTTCTGAAATGGTTCGATTGCGTTTGTTTATGGTTATTTTCATTTGGCTTGCAGATTAGGTACAGTTATTTCAGAGGTGAAACTTTCTACGACAGAATTAACATCAACTGTAGGGTGCACTTTGTTCGTGAGATTGAAAACAAGTTGACACATGTGGATTGGCAACGGGTTTTGGATGGCCCGTTTGGAAAAGTTTTGAAAATGTTGCAGCAGGTATCATTTTCTTCACAGACATTGCATGCAGTTCTATTTAAGCAACTTGAAACAAAAAAGAAGTGGGAGTCTTGGTATGAGGTGGTAGGAAAAGAGTTGAGGTTTTCGATTAAGGAGTTCTCTCTCATAACTGGACTGAATTGTGGTGAACTTCCATTTGTGGATACTAAAGCAGACAGGCTAGTAATGGAGCATTTTTTTGGTAGTCCTGGTGGTCCTAAGACGACCATACAAGATGTTTACAACAGATTTAAAGAACATCGTGAATTGGACAACTACAAAATGAAATTGGCACTGTTGTTGATAGTTGAAGGTCTGTTGCTGGGAGGGGATAAGAAGAGGCTAGTGAAGCCGCTGCATGTTAGGCTGTTGGAGAATATGGATTACTTTTGGGATTATCCATGGATAAGGGTTGCTTATGAAGAGCTTCACAAGTCATTGACCACAACATTGGCCAAAAGGATGCAAACAGTAGAGAAGGCAAAGCTACTCTCCGACACACCAAGAATTCCATATTCCATTCAAGGCATGCCAGTTGTGTTCCAGGTAGTTTTATTACTTCAAATAGTAGTATACTTTATGCTATACTATGACAGGATATTTGAGTATTGGGTGACAGGATCGTGGTGAATATGTAGGAAGTTTTTCTTGTTTGATTGACACTACATAGTAGTATTCCAACATACTTTTATTTGCATTCCAGATTGTTTTAGGGTGACCTGATCTAAATTTGTAATGGTTGAAATATGAATTACTGAATGTGTTTTATTTGCAGCATAGTAGTATACTTTATGCTATACTATGACAGGATATTTGAGTACTGGGTGACAGGATCGTGGTGAATATGCAGGAAGTTTTTCTTGTTTGATTGACACTACATAGTAGTTTTCCAACATACTTTTATTTGCATTCCAGATTGTTTTAGGGTGACCTGATCTAAATTTGTAATGGTTGAAATATGAATTACTGAATATGTTTTATTTGCAACATAGTAGTATACTTTATGCTATACTATGACAGGATATTTGAGTACTGGGTGACAGGATCGTGGTGAATATACAGGAAGTTTTTCTTGTTTGATTGACACTACATAGTAGTATTCCAACATACTTTTATTTGCATTCCAGATTGTTTTAGGGTGACCTGATCTAAATTTGTAATGGTTGAAATATGAATTACTGAATGTGTTTTATTTGCAGCATAGTAGTATACTTTATGCTATACTATGACAATATATTTGAGTACTGGGTGACAGGATCGTGGTGAATATGCAGGAAGTTTTTCTTGTTTGATTGACACTACATAGTAGTATTCCAACATACTTTTATTTGCATTCCAGATTGTTTTAGGGTGACCTGATCTAAATTTGTAATGGTTGAAATATGAATTACTGAATGTGTTTTATTTACAGCATAGTAGTATACTTTATGCTATACTATGACAGGATATTTGAGTACTGGGTGACATGATCGTGGTGAATATGCAGGAAGTTTTTCTTGTTTGATTGACACTACATAGTAGTATTCCAACATACTTTTATTTGCATTCCAGATTGTTTTAGGGTGACCTGATCTAAATTTGTAATGGTTGAAATATGAGTTACTGAATGTGTTTTATTTGCAGCATAGTAGTATACTTTATGCTATACTATGACAGGATATTTGAGTACAGGGCGATAGGATAATGGTGAATATGCAGGAAGTTTTTCTTGTTTGATTGACACTACATAGTAGTATTCCAACATACTTTTATTTGCATTCCAGATTGTTTTATGATGACCTGATCTAAATTATAGGGTGACAGGATAAAATGAAATAATGTATCTTAATTTGCTAATTCTCAAACCGCTTGTTATTGTAGATATGGGTATGGGAAGCTGTGCCAACATTTGGTCTCCAATTTGCATCAAAGTTGAGTGAATCTGCAATGCCTCGAGGTCTTCATTGGTTTTCAGATGACGCCCCTGAACATGGAGTGTTGGAGTTGTCTTTGGCTGATCCTACACATGTGGTTAAGCCCATTCTTATTCCCGATGAGGATGAGGTGGATAAGTTGTCCGACTGCTACTATGTTGTTGAATTTGATGACCCGCATTTTGATAAAATTGTGAAGGAAGCAATGAAGGGTTTGAAAAAGAAGGGGAAGCAAGGAAAAGATGGAGCGAGCTCGAGTAATGCATCTGTGCAGTCATCAGAGGTGATAAGTCAGATGTTCAGAATGATGAAGAGGTTGGAAAAAGGAGTGCTTGATAGGATGAGAAGGCTGGAAAAGTGGGTATCAAAGGAGGAGGAGGTGCCTAAGCTCAAGAGTACTGGGAAATCAAAGAATTATTCGAATGAGGATGAATCCTATGGTAAGTCTGCTGAGGAAGAGGATGAAGTTTATAAGGATGATGAGGTGGAGGATAAGGAGGTTGAGGGTGTTTTATCTGAGAGTGATGAGGTTGAGAGTGATGAGGTTGAGAGTAAGGATGATGATGATGATGATGATGATGATGATGATGATGATGATGATGATGATGATGATGATGATGATGATGATGATGAATCTGGTGATGATGATGAGGCTAATCACAATGAAGAACTTCGGCAGGGTGGTGACAAACCGAAGGAGGATGACAAGGTAGATATTTCTGATGAGGAGGAAGTTTCTGATGAGGATAATGAGACTGATGGTGAGGAAGTTAAGGAGGCTGTGGTGGAGAAGGCTGCGATGGAGAAGGTGGAGAAGGTAGAGGCTGAGGTTCAGGAGGCTGCGGTGGAGAAGGTAAAGGCTGAAGGAAAAGAGGTATGAAAATTATCAAATTTTCATCACTACTATGACATTATTATTTGTACGAATTGACAAGATTTCTAGTGTGTGAGTTTTTATGTTTTACAAGAAAAGGCTGGCATGGTGACATGATTTGTACGCATGCATGACATGGTTATTATGATTGCAGGATTTTGATAATTCCATTGAGGCTAACAATGATGTTGAGGGTGCGTATGGTGTTATGGCCCTTGTCAAAGACATAAATGAAAATGCTGGTGTTGGTGAAAAGGACCAGGAGCAGGATTTTACTAACGACATTGAAGGAGCATCGGAGGCTACCCAAGCTGAGGTAGAGGAAAGAGAGGAACCTCTTTCAGTGCTAGCCTCTGTGGTTGCTGCATCCAAGAAGGCGAAACCCAGAAATAAACGAGAGCAGCATCTCCAACCGAGGAGGGTTCTTCCTAGTCATATGGTGAAGCCATCCGCTAAAAAACTAACACCTTACACAGATGAGAAAAAGGGGAAAATTGTGAAGAAGATAACCAAGAATTCATAGGTGAAGGAGATGACTGCTTTGCTGGAATGGATGAATGATGAAAGGTTAGTATCTCATGGATTTAATAATGTTCAACTATCTTTCATGGATTGAATTACGCCTTCTTTGTTTTTCAGCTCTAAGCCAATAGTTGGACTGTGTGGTGAAGAGATGGACAAGGACTGGTTTGGCCTACTACTGGAACCAAAACCTTGGCTGGAAGATGGTGTAAGCTATTTAATTATGATGTCAACTTAGTTTACTGTTGGGATTTATTGCAATGCCTGATAGGATGAATTATATTTTTTTGAAGCAAATCGATGAAGTTTGTTGTTATATCCGTAAGGCGCTTTTGGAGTCCGAAGTTAAAAGCAAGGCCACAATATTGGACGTTTTTTGGACTGCTGATTATACAGATGCATATAGAGACTATATAAAAAATGACTGCGCTGTTCCACCTGCATCTGAACGTGCACTCGCATACTTTAGGGGAGATCGGCCTAAACCTTATGGGTCCAGTTGGGATGATCTGGACTTCATTTATTTCCCCCTCAACATCGATAACAATCATTGGGTGGCTGTTGAGATCGATCTGCAGCAATGGCAGGCAAATGTATATGATTGTAATGTGGATTTGAACCCTAACTTGGCCATAGAGAACTGGGTGCATGGGATTTGTCGGTTTCTTCCTCACTTCATGACACAGTACCCCCCGCTTGCCAAGAAATTTGAACATCGGGGTACTCAAGAGATTAAATTTGAGAGAATTCAAGGACTGAAGCAGAACAAGGGTGGGTAAGTCGAAATATCAATCCCCTTACGAAATTTATTACATACTTCATCTGAGTAACAAAGTGCATATTGTGTTCGTAGTCATGATTGTGGGATATACACTCTGAAACACATGGAGTTGTTAAGTGCTGGTTGGAAAAATCTGGACGTTGTGGCAGACAAATTTATTGACTGCTTCAGGAGCAACATGGCTCAGAACGTGTTTGACGGGGTCTGGAGGTCGAGCCTAACGAAGTGCATCGTTTAGATTACATGCAATGTTATTTGGATATTTGGATTACATACAATGTTATGACTACTTCAACTTGTTTAGATTGCATACCAACTGTTTCTGTATCCTGTCAATCTTGTCAACCGTCATGATATTATCATTAACTGCCCCCCAACGCCATTGACTGACAATAAAAAATTAGTCAACCGTCATGAAATTATCATTAACTGCCCACCAACTTCCGTCAATCAGTGACAGGATATTAACCCAATTAATTAAATTAAGCACCCTCATAAATGTAACCCTAACCGCCACCAACCCAAAAACCTCTTTATATACCCCCTCATACGAAACCATATTTCCTCATCCACAATCCGCTCCAAAACTTCTTCCACTTCCTCACCCTAAAAACTCTAATTTCCCTTCTCTTGTTTCGTTTGTTTCCATGGCTTATGAGCCTAACGACTATGAATGGGGCCTTAATGATCACATGGTTTACACAACTGTCCATACCGGTGGGAGACTCATCCCTTCAAAGGGACAAAATGCCAGGATTTCAAGCCATGTCTACCAAGGCGGGAGGACCCAAAACTGGAGGCCCTCGGCTGATATAGTACAAGATATCCATTGGTTGCTCAACCAACTGTTTCATTTTAACGATTACGAACAGGACGCCGCTTACTTCTTCGATGTTGTGCCCCCCCATGGCGGGCCTCGTACCTTGAGGGCCTTACAGCGCCGCGGAGACGCCGTCGCCCTTGCCGCCCAAGGTAGATCCGTTGCCTTCATAAACATGAATCATCTGTCTCCTCCGCACATATTTAGTATCTGATAAAGTAATCGAGGTTATGAAGTCTGTTGTTTTATGATAGGTATGTCAAGTAGGAGAAGGATAATGTCATATAGTGACTATATATAGTCAGTAGGTTATGGTATAGTATGTTATGGTAATGTCGCATGAATTAATATGTTATGTCAAGTAGGAAGATGATAATATCATATTATGTAATTCTATTTTATATAATATAGTATTTTATGGTAATGTCTTATTATGTAATTCTGTTTTTCCTGTGTATTATTCAGATACCACTCATGTCGGTCTGTTGGTTATTTGAAGTCATGATAAATATGGAAGAATAATAAGTGGGAAGAAGTGTTAGGTACAGAATGGAGTGAAAGTTCTTTCATATAAATATAACCAAAAGTAGTCAATATTGACAATGTCGGGATATATATATATATATATATATATATATATATATATAACGATGACAGGATAATATTACATTAACATATGGATGCATATTAACAAAATATATACCATTTATACGAAAAGTAATATGAGTGGTAAGAGATCCTTCATCCATGTGGAACTCTTACTACATATATTAACAAAATAGTAACACAATTAACGGCATCATGGGCCGGCTGAGGGGTTAGGACAGTTTCGTGAGTTATGGCCGACAGCACCACAACTTCCACACCTTCTCCTCGGGCCCCTGTATTCTCCCCGTGACGGGATCCTTTTCTTCCTTGGTCTTCCGGATTTCCTCCTAACAACCGGGGGCAAACATGCTCTATTCAAGACCGTGTCAGGAACTTCCCAACGCTCAAATGCAGGAACCGGATATATAGTTTTCTTGTACACTTCCTTTCACATTTCAGCAGTAAAGAAAGGATGAACAAAAGTGACAGGATCCACACCACAATCCTTCGCGGCCGCTATAGCATGCGCACAGGGAATTTGGTCAACTTGGAAGACGTTGCAATAGCAGGTTCGAGCATGCAGATTTACCAAGAGTGTAGTTCCATTGGCATGCACTTGAAACATTGATTTAGCCTACTCACAACCATTGTCAACGATTTCAAATAATTACCTTCTAGCTCAGTACAAATTGTCGGGGTCAGAATATCCACATGTCCCTCTCCCTTAAATCGTCTGTCACAAAACCAATTACTCATGACATTCAGTATACCATCAAGCAACCCAATCAACGACATTAGACGCGGGCCCAGTAAGCGACTATTCACGGATTCTGCGTTATTGGACGTCATAATGTTGAATCTGTTTGCGGGCATATGCGACCTTGTCCACGCTTCAAATCCAACACCCCTGAGGTACGTACCGACTGTAGGAGACTGGTTGCAAAGTCTTGCAAATTCACGATTAAAGTCATGTTTGGTGTACGCTTGATTTGCCTTTTGGTACAGAATCCACAAGTCATTTCTTTTAAACCTCGTCTTCACGTTACCCCATAGGTGAAGTGTGCAACAACCATGCTTTGCGAAGATATAGCGCTCTCTTAAACCTTTGTATAGACTTCCATGACGGTCAGACACAAATACGAGGTCATGATCGTCGGCAACAACAGAGCGTAGGTGTCGGAAGAAATACGACCATGAACTATCATTCTCGCTGTCAACAACAGCAAAAGCCACTGGATATATTTGTCTGTTTCCGTCTTGTGCCACTACAACTAGAAGTGTGCCTCTGTACTTTGATCCTATATGGGTACCATCCACAGTTATGACCTGCAGTAGTTTTCAATCAGCTCTACAATGTCATGTATCGATTTGACAATAGAATCGGGGAACGTGACAAGATGGAAATATACCTTTCTTAAAAACTGCATTCCATTGCGCCAAGCACCCAAGCTGATGAAACAATACTTGAATCGATGATTAGAGTCTACTTCAACATGTGTGATTGTCCATGTATTCATCCTTTTGAGCATGTACATGTATCCATGAATCCTATTGTAGCTTTCTTCAGCTGTGCCTCTTATCCTGTCAATGGCGGTTAAACGTGCTCTGTTTGCCTTGTCGTAACCAACTGCCACTCCCATTTTCTTCATGATGTCTTGAATTTCGGCAGCACGAGGTCCGAGACATGTACCGGCTGTGTTAAATCTGTAACAGGATTGTATATGTAACATGCTAAGGTTAGTTCATATACATGCTCATATATGATCGTACTGACAGGATTGTTTACTTACCTTGAAATAATATGGTCAACAATTACGCTTGAACTTGCATGTCTGTGGTAATTATGCTTTAGCTTCATGCCACATGTATGTTGTCCACAATACTTCCTTACTTGAAACAATCCTGTGCTGCCAAGAGCGACCCCACGACAAAAAAATGTGCAACTAGGATCAATGCACCTTACCACATATAACTTCTTATCAGACTTATGGACGTACATCTAGAAGCGCCTCTGTAATGCCATCAAGGATAAACGATCCTTAAGATCCTTCTTGCAATTGAAATGCTCTCTAACTTTTATTTCCAAATTATTGCCGTGCACCCCATTATCCTCCATTGGCTCATCCAATTGCCTTTTACACAACTGTTTGCTACGATAGTACTCGGCTTCAATCTGTTGTAGAACTTCCTCATCAATGTCTATGAATAAGTTTTCGACTTCATTAGTGTCATCCAACAATGTCCCTTCTTCAATATCCTCCTCAACATCATCCTCAAACTCATCCTCAAGGTCATCCCAATCAAAATCTCGCCCAACGTCTTCCCCATAATCACTCCCATCAGTTTCCGAGTCTGCCTCAGATTGGCTCACCAAGTCAACTATTTGTAGTTCCCCATTGTTTACACGACAAATTTTTGGTTTAAGTTCATACATGTCACAATCAACGATATCCCGTAAAGCTTCAGTGGGATAATTGTCGCTTACCATATTGCTCTTGTCGGATTTGGTATGATCATTGATAGGATGGCGACCTACCACAGCCTCGGGCTCTGCCTCTTGAGTTTGTGTTAACGGTGGCGGAGTCAGACACGTTGTTATGTCCTCTTCATCACTTCTACTTGGATGGCAACCTACCACAACCTCTGGCTCTTTATTTCCCTTCTTTTTCATACTCGCATATAACTCGATAGGCCAAATGTTATCGTGCGAGTGTGCGTTCAAAAACTTCAACGCACCAAGGTCCTCGTCATCTTTGACATCGATTGGTTGTGCCAGTGGTTTCCACGGTGACAGATATTTTATCTCCATTTCATCTATCTCGTCAATGTATTTAATCTTCTCAGCTAACTTTTTCCTGAGATTTGAGTAATTCATATCTGCATACAAAAGAAGTCATGTTGTTGTTGTGATCCCATCAAAAACCCACTTGTTTCCCTTACATGTCCATTCACCACCTGTTTTCAGAGTCAAGTAGTATGATGTTGAACCTGTTACACGAAGAAAAAGAAAACACAAGTTCAATAGTTTATTAGGGCCAAACGGGGACCCCCGAATGATAATGCCCTAACACCGACATTAAAGGGTAAGCAAGACCACAAAAGAATTTATTGTAAGGAAGAATAGGAATAAGAACGTGAAAGTCAGAACTCACCCATTATTAAACTTCTTCTATTCCAAAGACATTGAAGACGCTGCACAATCTATTTTGAAGCTTTGTGGATTTAAGGTCTTGGGGTGTTACGGAAGTTTTGTGCAGGTTTACAGGTTGGGTTATGCTTGGATAACAATCCCTAACACGTGGGTAAAGGGGTAAAAATTGGAGGGAAACTTTAGAGGGAAAACAAAGGTTTTCCCTCTAAGTGTGTACTACATTTTCAGAGGTCATATCAGGTGAATAGTTATGAAGCAATATTGAACAAAAAAAGCTAAATAATCTCAGCGGGGACCGCCGACCATTCCTTCTCATTTTGCATCAACAATCCCTAAACCCTCTCTGCACCGAACTTGAAGGTAACCCTCTTTGTTTATTGTGTGGTTTTCACACTGGATCAGTAAGCAAGCACGTATCACTTCTTTTTTGCCGGAAATCTTTCTTTGTTTCTGCAGTACTCGAGTATAATGTCATCCAGCGACACCTCAAGTTATCAAAGCGGGGACCCTCGCAAATATGAACATCCACCTTCATCTCCTACACCTTCTCAATTAGAGGAGAAGTTGCAAGAAGAGTTAGACATGTTGCTAACGAATAGCCCACGTTCCAACATGTTGGGTGAAATAATCACACGCCTACGTACTGAGATACATGAACTTGGACAGAGAATCATGGAACTCAATACAACTGAGATGCAATTCGATCATGCAATTTGGCGACTAAATGCAAGGGTGGCAGAACTTGAAGCTGAAAACAAGGCACTATACTCCCAGGCAAACTTCAGAAACCATGTAATAGTTCCTATTTCTGCGTTTGGTGCTGGTGTGATTCTAGGGATTAGTGCTTTCAGCATTTGTAATCGAGCATGTAGGCATGGTTGAGGATGAATTGACTATGAAGTATGTACCTCATGACTTTGGTTTTTTATGTAAGAGGATGAATTTTATTTTCGAATAGTTTTAGAAAGCATGGTTGATTCTACATGTGAGATTGCCAAAATATTAATGTCGACACTACACACACCGACAATTACCTTACTAGAATAGTTGTCAACTGGATACTATCATTACATTCCTACAATATTGTAGCGTGGGCTACCATTACATGTCTACAAAAAGGATAGTTGTCAACTGGATGCTATCATTACATTACTAGAATCACAACTACCTACTCACAACCTCCTTATACATGAGGAATGCACAGCCTTCATAGGCGCTATTTAAAACACAATCCTTTAGGATTTCTTGCCAGTGCCAATCCTGTCAAAGACCAAAAACACGGTAGTTAATCAACCTTGTTAATCCTGTCAATGACCAACAACAATGACCAACTCTTAGGATTTTTTTACCGGGAATTACCTTTTCTAAAATATAAGGGTTTCAACTATAATAAGCAATGATTGGGCACGAGTCAGGGCAAAATTTAACCTCTTCGGGTTGCTCATATATCCCATGCGGAAAGTCTTGTCATATTCATCGTGGTTAGCGGTCGATCTGACGGTTGACAGGATGATCACTTCCTTTTCTTCACCCAGAAACTGCTCAACCCCGCCAATCTCAATATCCCTCATACATAGAGACATGAGAGCCTTCCTTATCTTTAGTACTTGTTGTGGGAAAGGGGTAATAATCTCGATGTCTTGCTCAGGCACATTCCTTCTTATCAGCCTCTGTACGAGCTCAACCACCTTGCTAGCTTCAATCCTATTAAACCATGATGGGCTGCCCTTTTCCCTCTCATCAAAGCCTTGGATGCCACAGAACATGAAAGGGAAGTTCCTATTGGGAAGCATATCAGCCCAAGGTAAGAAACATGTCTTACTATCTTCTCGATATGGCCTCAATGCTCCACTATAAAATAGTCTTGAAGGAACATTGACAATAGCAGAGTGGCTCCGGTAATTGTTCAACAACATTGTGACATAATTACGATCCCCTGATCTGTAAACTTCAAAGTCCAACAACCTCTCTAGAAAAGATCTTCCCAAACCATAAGCCTCAGCTTGCTTTGAATAAATATCAGGCCCAAGTTGTTTGGGATCACCACAAAGAACAATAACTGTGTTCTTTTCTATGAGGGTTGATATGGGGATCATTGTCTCTGGCTCTGAAACTTGGCTTGCATCATCTAAGATGATGTGGGAGAAGTGGCCACGGTTAACCCTTTCAGCATGATAGAGGTAAGATGCACTCGTGTATGTCGTTATTATTATCTTGTACATGCGGAGTGCATCTCGAGAAGGGCAAGTGAAGAAACCAGCACTGTAGGTGCAGAACCTCAACAATGAAGCGTTTATTTTTTGTAAGGGACGATGTGTGGCATTCAACCTATAAATATCTTCCTCCCTAAGTGAAGGACACTCACCAAGGATTTTCTCTAATATGTGATCTGCCGCACAATTTGAATAAGCACATACCAGTATATGAGAATCACGTCTAGTTGTATAGAGTTGTAGGATCACCTCCACCAGTGTTTTTGTCTTTCCTGTTCCCGGGGGTCCATAAATCACATAAGGAGCTCCTCCTCTGCAGCCTAAAATTAAGCGAACAATATTTTTTTTGGTCCTCATCAAGATGAAGTGAGATAGGCACAAAATTGTTGGTTGTAATCCTCCGTTTTGACTGATACTCATGGGGAAAGAGGAAGTTTTCATGTAATGCCTCTGCAGATAGAATGGCTTCATGAAGCTTACGAAAATTTGTCCCGTTGAACACAAAACAGATTTCATACGCATTGCTATCTATATGCCTTTGGTAAAATTCATCATTAAATTGCAATAATAATTCATCAGCCTCAACACGGTCGATCAAGCCCTGTTCAAAGAACATTAGCAAGTTCAACATGAGAACATAACATTGACAACGATAATTCGTGCAATTTCATAATTCATACCGACAATAGTATATTCCACTTTGACAAATAACATAAGATACCTAACATTATTAACATACCTGATGGACATAATATTCTCCATAAACATTCACCACATCTCCACTGACAACTGAGGGCCTTCTTTCACCTACTCGTGTCACTTTAAGTGCTACAAGCCTGACATTATACCTTTGTCTCAAAGTAACAAACTTCATATTATAAGCTTTGACATACTCCTGTAAATAAATATAAAAAAAATTCATTCAACAACTTGGTACTACGACAGAACGATGCCATTTAGCTATCCCCTCAGTCCCCCAACCCCCATACATAGAAAACATAACACTTACCATAATCAGAAGTTCCTCCATCCCTAACAACTCATTGAAATACGACACATAATTTTCCTCTGTTAAACCTTGTAAGACCACTTCAGGGATTTCCTCAAACTCTATCGCTTTCCTGATCTGTGTTGGTATGTTATATGGTCTCTGAGGTGCCAAAGCTTTGGATACCTCATCTTTAGCCAAGAGGAAGACAAGTCGTTCAATAATCCCCTGATCAATTTGGATATGCAGTATAGATGTGAAAAGGCCAATCTCCTTGGGCACACAAGACATCCATATAGTCAAGCTACCATGTGGGTTCAAATTTCGTTCCTCCATATCAAAACAAGGGACAAAATCTTCCTCGGGTATGTCATCTGGCTGGCCAGATGGAGGTTTCATCAATGACAACACAAATGAATCTTCAGGATTTGAAGCATAAATCTTCACACCCCAAAGTAAAATATATTCATCTGTGGTGTTTTCTATGGTGAATGACGCCACGACAACCTCGTTCACAGGAACCGATTGAGGCTTTCCTCCAGCGAATGGAAACGGCACATACACCATGATAGGACCCTCCTCAGTTGGCGATGATGTTGTGACTGAAGGAACATCGATGAAGCCAACCTCTCCCTTGTCTCCAATGGTGGAGTATTCATCGTCCATACCTATTTGCCACTCAATTAAAATCCAACAGAAATTTGTGAGTCCATAGGAAAAGAACACAACCACACGAGCTGCTCTAAGGAGAGGAAAGAGATGAAGAGTAGAAAGAGATGGGTAAACAACACACACTCCAATGAGATGGGGTAGATGAAGTGCCATTACTATCTCCATAAAGTAAGATCTCTGCGAAGTAAATCAATCTGAATACGGTCATATTTGTCAATCATACATTATTACACTGTGAAAATAGTATAAATAGTATGTCACAATAACAATTTAAAATGTCACGCTTTGGAAATCACCAGCACTACAAGTGCCTCCTCTGTACCTAAAAATACTCAAATATGGAGCATTTTCTAATTAAGATATCTTTAAAGTAGATTGGTGAGATGAAGTGCAATTAATATCTATGTAAAGTAAAATTGTCAAAGAAGCAGAGCATCAGGAACAGGATATCTAATTAAGACATCTTGTATTTAGATGAACTATCCAGCTTCTGAGAATAACTATTCAGCCAGATGTCACACGTCCTACCCAAATTAGGCAATAGACAAGCATGTAATATAGTCTAATGACTAAAAACTTTTAGTTATTAATTATGACATTATTCTGTGATATTTGGTATGACATATATCCAATTTAAACGGTGTAGTTATGACATTTTTATTACTAAGTATGACAATTGTTTTACTAAGTCCGACAAGATCTGTCTATTATAGCAGGAAAATAACCTTGTCAATATAACTACCAGTTCATCCAGACTAGAATTATTTCTTTACTTCAGAAAATTACCACTTTATCTCTTCACTTGGGTTTTACATTTGCTCCCTTCTGAATATTTGCTTTTACATAATTTAGCCCTACCCCTAACCTGAAAAACTGCTTCTGAAACAATCTGCTGAGTTCAACAGTTATTCGGGTTCATATGCTGAGGTTCAACCCTTCTCTCGCCCATCGCCATTCCTTTTTAACAGTTGCACAGTTCACCATGGAGATACATCGTCATTCCTGTTTACATCGTCATGGAGATACATCGCCATTCCTTTTAAACTCTAGCACAGTTCGCCATGGAAAAAAATTGTGAATATAACTACCTACTAGTTCATCGCATCTTGTTTAACAGTTACAAGGACCTGTGCAGAATGGAAGGGAGAGGGAGGGGAGAGAGGATGGGTTTCATGTATCGGCCGACGGGATGGATGAAGCCGGGATGGACGGAAAGTGGGCGGGAGAGATGAAGAAGGGGGCGGGAAATATTTTGGGTTTTAGAGGGAAATTGCAAAAGTTATTATTTTACTATTTTGGGCTTTTTGTTTCCTTTTTCTTTTCATATTTTTTTTTATTTTACTTTATTTCTGAATTAAAAGAAAAACTTTAATATTTTGCAAAAATACTCCATTTGATGTATATATGTAAAAAAAAAGTCAAAATGATATATATACAACTCACTAATTCATTTGGGATATATATGCAAATCCGTGTTCATTCTTGGGGTGTCACGGCGCAAACGATATTCTACTTTAGTTTATATATACTAGATTAAAGACACCCCACTAATTTCAATCTGTCCACCGTGCTGAAGAAACAGAGCAAACAAAAGCGAGAGAGAAACAGAGATCGGAAAATGGTGGATTGGGGGCCGGTGTTGATAGCGGTGATTCTGTTCATAGTTTTGACGCCGGGGTTGCTGATTCAGATCCCCGGGAGGAACCGAGTTGTTGAGTTCGGGAATATGCAGACGAGTGGGGCCTCCATTCTCGTCCACACCATCGTCTACTTTGGTCTCCTCACCATCTTCCTCGTCGTCGTCGGCGTCCACATCTACACCGGCTAGCTCCATCCAATCTCTTTCTAATCCAATTCACTTTTTTTTTATTCTCCTCTCTGCCTCTTGTTTCTAATCGATATAATATAATTGCTCTATGGATCGGGAAAATAAAAGTGCATGCCAATCGAAGTTTGGATCTCACTTGTGTTTGATTGTCATATATTGCATTGATTAATAAGTTTACAGAAGCTGTTTGCAAAAATAGCGTGGGGATTTGATTAGCCTGTGTGATATAGGTTATGTTAAAACGGGATGTTACGGGTAAAATAGATGTATTAATTAGGATTGTTGGATGGAAAAAAATTGATGAATGTGATTTATTCTAATTAGGTTACATGTTAATCCCATGGAAGTGTTTTACTAGATTCCTTAATTGATGGAATTTTATTTTTTCATGGGATAAATTTTCTCTTTCATATCTAGACCATTCACATCCGTAATTATTTTCTTCCCTTTTACTATATTATTCTTCCTCATGTGAAACTGATTGGAGTACTCCATCGACGAATTCGAAAGTCAAAGCGTCGCCGTCTGATCGCTTTGCACTGCCTTCGCTGTTTTTCTACCTTTTTTACCGTGTCAATCTGTTGCATGTCCACTAAGGAAGATGGTAATCCACTGAGAATGCAAAGCCGTGCTTTGATATGGATGAAGTGGTAATTTGATTATATTTATATTTCATGTTGTGGAAGATGATTTTCTAACTTATAACTTTATGAATTGTAATTGACTTTAGGTATTTCTTTAGACTTAAAGCTATTTTTTTTTGTCGAATAAGCTTAAAACTATTTTGGCAATTAAACCAATTCAATTTGAGATGTCATTTAAGAAGTGATTAGGAAAAGGTGATAAAAATTTGATTTATACTTTGAAATTCATAGGATTTTCATCTGTTCGTAATACAATGATAGTGAGTTCTTACAATTCTTAAATTTGTGATAACGATTTGATTTATACTTTGAAATTTATAAGACTTGTTCGTGTTCTTCGGCGGAGGCTTATAATTTTTAAGGTTCATGGTGGTATTTGATGTTTTCATGCCACCGAAGAGGATGAAAGGGAAGAAGAGTAGATGACTCATGACGTGTTTGTGAGACTACACCATTGTTAATTACCGTGAATCAAAGCTTTGAAAAAGCCGACTGAAGATGATATTCACGTTTTGGGTAGTGATATTCGTGTAAGTAGGTGATGATATTCATGTAGCTTCAAAAAAAGTCGACTGAAGATGATATTCACGATATTAGACGGTGATATTCACGTTTTGGGTAGTGATATTCGTGTGATTAAGTGATGATATTCATGTAATGGGATGGTTATATTAATGTAATATGGTGGTAATTTATATTTATGAATTAAGGGGTGATATTCATGAATTAAGGGGAGATATTCATGTAATTGAGTGTGATATCCATGTTATTGAATGTGATATTCATGTAACTGAGTGTGATATTCATGATCTAAGTGAGTATGACATTCATATTATCAAGTGGTGACATTCATGTCTTTTTAAAATTAAGTATCTATATATTAAAGAAAGATATTCATACAAACATGGATGATATTCAAGAAACAAATTTACAAATATGCGAATTTGTTGAGAATCTGGACGCACTTGATCGATATTCATAAAATCATTATCGATACGCTGAAAAAATTGATAATCGAGGAGAACAAATTTAAATTTAGCGAATTATCACCAATCTGGACGAATTTAAATTTAGTGATTACATGTAGGAATTTAAATTTCTCTTCCCATTCAATACAATCAAAAAGATTTGGAAGAATATATTATTTTTTCTTTCTTCCCTTATTTAAAATTCATTAATTAATATTCTCCATCTATATTGTAACTGCCTTGTTTAGAGCTAATCCTATGGAAACAAGAACACATTACTCCATCTATTTCATCTTAATCCAGTTGTTCATCACCTCCCATCCAATGTCCCATGTTTGTTCTTTCGTTTTACTACAACACTCGTTTTACTAGAACCCACCTCTAGGATGTGTTCGACGTAATTTATAGAAGGTTATTAGAGGTTTGTACTATTCAAAATCTATCTTTTTATGTGTTTGGTAGTACAAGATTTTTTAGAAGGTTAAATGTTTTAAGAAGTTTTTGAGGAGGTTAAAAATTGAAAAATAGGAACCTCTTGGGAAAAAGGTTATTGACGATTTGACAAAGTTATCATAATTTTATTCCCAAAATATCCAAAATCTCATACCAATGTTAATTTTTTTATAAAAAAACCTTATGGTAACTTTTATTTGAAACATTAAAAAAACTTTACCTCACCAAACACTCAAATAGGTTTTCTACTAGGTTTTGAAATGTTATAAAAAAATCTCTAAAAAACTTTCACCTTATAAAAAATCTTTCAAAAAATCTCAACCTCTTCTAAAGCATTGTTTTGCCAACCCCTAATGACATTTTCAAAAGTGTTGATCACCGGTCAATAACCTAGTGACTCTTTGAAGTGTCATTAGCGTTTAAATGACAATTGAAAAAGTGTTATCAGTGTCATATATAAGTTTAATATATTTGTTTGAGGTTATTATTTTATCTTTCGATTATTCTAGTGTGTGTCCATGAACACATGTTAACAAGTTAAAATATGAAATTATCTTCAAAATATTTTCTAAAAGAGAATGTGTAAATCCTTAAAAAAAAAATTAAACTAATAATTAAAAAAAGTATTATTAAAATACACTAGAAAAAACCGAAAACTTTACCTCATTTACTAAAAACGCCCTTTGTTTTAAGTATAGTTCATTTTTTAACTATGTATGAACATTGAACATGGATCATATATATCAAACGATTCAAAATAAACGTCTCTATAGCCTTGCATGCCCTGATCTACGCCTCCTAAATTCTAACGCACTTACGCACCCAAACCATATGGGACAAAATCCTTTCAAATAGGATTTGCAATAATTTCCTTCTTTAACTTTTCATACAATTTGCAATAATTTCCTCCTTTTATAAAAGTTGAACCCCATGACTCACTTTCCTATTTTTTAATAAGAAAATAATTAAAATAACGGTTTTTTCGATTGGTAACCCCGAGATCTCGCTTAATTCGCGCGATACACCAAAGTTTGCCATATTTCGCTTGATAACTCTAATGTTTCATTTTTTTCATGAAATACCTAAATCGTTAAATACAAACGATTTCGTTTATTTATTTTAAAATAAAATATAAACCCTATCTAAACCCCTAAACCTAAACCCAAAATGCTACACCCTTAACCCTAAAAACTTTTTAAGGTTTAGGATTTATATTTCTTTATTATTATTTTTAAATAAAATATAAACCCTAAACCCTACCTAAACCCGAAACCCCATAAGCCCTATATCCTAAACCCTAAAACCTAAATGCTAAATCCTAAATCCCAAAACCCTAAACCTTTAACTATAAAAACTTTTTAGGGATTTTTTTTATTTAATATTTTTTTAAATAAACGAAAACCGTTTGTATTTAACGATTTAAGTTTTTCGCGAAAAAATGAAAATCTTAGGATTACCACGTGATGCCAAACTTTGGTGTATCGCGCGAATTAAGCGATACCTCAGGGTTACTAGGCAAAATAACCGTAAAAATAACCTTACCTATTGTAGTAACCCTACCTAGTACGAGTTTAATAAAAAATTAATATCAAATTATATTAATATATTTAAATATAAGGTTTATTGAAAATAAATTATTGAAATAGAGCATGTATTATTTAAAAAAATATAGTCAACGGATCATAGTAAAATACAAACTTTGATAGTTATATTAAAGTTCATAAATACAAATCTATTAAAATTATCAAATCAATGTGATTATATATACTAATATACATGATTGAACTTTATACATGAAGCCTAAGCCTCATTTTGATTAAAAATAAAAAATAAGTTTAATTTTCTGTTTGTTATTCTAAATTATTTTAAAAAAATTAACACTAATAATAATAAACAACTCAAATAAATTAAGTTTTCTAAAAATAGTGAGATAGTAGAGTAGGTAGTGGAGAAAAGATAATTTATAAAAAAAATGATCTTAAACAAAAGAAAATGATAATGGGTGATTTTTTCGTAGATCATTCTTTTTAACAAAAAAAATGTGTAAAATAGAAATTTAATCAAATATATAATAAAAATTTAACCAAATAACATATTTTTTTTCTAAAAACTTGCATTCTTTTTAATACATTAGAAAGATAATGACGTTTATTGGTCGGACATGACAGATAAAAGGAAAATTTCCCACGGAAAGTCTTGCAAGATGAGGATTCTTTATTCCAAAAGTAGCATGAATATTCGTTTCAGGATTTATTCAAAAAAAACCCTCCTAGCTTGTTTTAGGAGGTTTTCACTAACACCAAAATCTACTATATATCTACTAAACGCAAAGGCTCGGCTAAGCCACGTGGCATCCCTACAATGCACGGATTTTTTTCATG